>CAXAAD010000028.1:0-25388 GCA_963966675.1 Lasioglossum calceatum
TAACGTATAACGTATAACGTATAACGTATAGCGTATAGCGTATAACGTATAACGTATAACGTATAACGTATAGCGTATAACGTATACCGTATAACGTATAACTTATAACGTCTAACGTATAACGTATTACGTATAACGTATAACGTATAACGTATAGCGTATAACGTATAACGTATAACGTATAACGTATAACGTATAACGTATAGCGTATAGCGTATAACGTATAGCGTATAACGTATAACGTATAACGTATAACGTATAACGTGTAACGTGTAACGTGTAACGTATAACGTATAACGTATAACGTATAACGTATAACGTATAACGTATAACGTATAACGTATAACGTATATCGTATAACGTATAACGTATCACGTATACGGTATAACGTATAACGTATAACGTATAACGTATAACGTATAGCGTATAACGTTTAACGTATAACGTATCACGTATACGGTATAACGTATAACGTATAACGTATAACGTATAACGTATAACGTATAACGTATAACGTATAACGTATAACGTATAACGTATAACGTATAACGTATAACGTATAACGTATAACGTATAACGTATAACGTATAACGTATAACGTATAACGTATAACGTATAACGTATAACGTATAACGTATAACGTATAACGTATAACGTATAACGTATAACGTATAACGTATAACGTATAACGTATAACGTATAACGTATAACGTATAACGTATAACGTATAACGTATAACGTATAACGTATAACGTATAACGTATAACGTATAACGTATAACGTATAACGTATAACGTATAACGTATAACGTATAACGTATTACGTATAACGTATAACGTATAACGTATAGCGTATAACGTATAACGTATAACGTATAACGTATAACGTATAACGTATAGCGTATAGCGTATAACGTATAGCGTATAACGTATAACGTATAACGTATAACGTATAACGTGTAACGTGTAACGTATAACGTATAACGTATAACGTATAACGTATAACGTATAACGTATAACGTATAACGTATATCGTATAACGTATAACGTATCACGTATACGGTATAACGTATAACGTATAACGTATAACGTATAACGTATAGCGTATAACGTTTAACGTATAACGTATCACGTATACGGTATAACGTATAACGTATAACGTATAACGTATAACGTATAACGTATAACGCATAACGTATAACGTATAACGTATAACGTATAACGTATAACGTATAACGTATAACGTATAACGTATAACGTATAACGTATAACGTATAACGTATAACGTATAACGTATAACGTATAACGTATAACGTATAACGTATAACGTATAACGTATAACGTATAACGTATAACGTATAACGTATAACGTATAACGTATAACGTATAACGTATAACGTATAACGTATAACGTATAACGTATAACGTATAACGTATAACGTATAACGTATAACGTATAACGTATAACGTATAACGTATAACGTATAACGTATAACGTATAACGTATAACGTATAACGTATAACGTATAACGTATAACGTATAACGTATAACGAATAACGTATAACGTATAACGTATAACGTATAACGTATAACGTATAAAGTATAACGTATAACGTATAACGGATAACGAATAACGCATAACGAATATCGTTTAAGGTGTAACATATAACGTATAAGGTATAACGTATAACGTGTAACGTGTAACGTATAACGTATAACGTATAACGTATAACGTATAACGTATAACGTATAACGTATAACGTATAACGTATATCGTATAACGTATAACGTATCACGTATACGGTATAACGTATAACGTATAACGTATAACGTATAACGTATAGCGTATAACGTTTAACGTATAACGTATAGCGTATAACGTATAGCGTATAACGTATAACGTATAACGTATAACGTATAACGTGTAACGTGTAACGTATAACGTATAACGTATAACGTATAACGTATAACGTATAACGTATAACGTATAACGTATATCGTATAACGTATAACGTATCACGTATACGGTATAACGTATAACGTATAACGTATAACGTATAACGTATAGCGTATAACGTTTAACGTATAACGTATCACGTATACGGTATAACGTATAACGTATAACGTATAACGTATAACGTATAACGTATAACGTATAACGTATAACGTATAACGTATAACGTATAACGTATAACGTATAACGTATAACGTATAACGTATAACGTATAACGTATAACGTATAACGTATAACGTATAACGTATAACGTATAACGTATAACGTATAACGTATAACGTATAACGTATAACGTATAACGTATAACGTATAACGTATAACGTATAACGTATAACGTATAACGTATAACGTATAACGTATAACGTATAACGTATAACGTATAACGTATAACGTATAACGTATAACGTATAACGTATAACGTATAACGTATAACGTATAACGTATAACGTATAACGTATAACGTATAACGTATAACGTATAACGTATAACGTATAACGTATAACGTATAACGTATAACGTATAACGTATAACGTATAACGTATAACGTATAACGTATAACGTATAACGTATAACGTATAACGTATAACGTATAACGTATAACGTATAACGTATAACGTATAACGTATAACGTATAACGTATAACGTATAACGTATAACGTATAACGTATAACGTATAACGTATAACGTATAACGTATAACGTATAACGTATAACGTATAACGTATAACGTATAACGTATAACGTATAACGTATAACGTATAACGTATAACGTATAACGTATAACGTATAACGTATAACGTATAACGTATAACGTATAACGTATAACGTATAACGTATAACGTATAACGTATAACGTATAACGTATAACGTATAACGTATAGCGTATAACGTATAACGTATAACGTATAACGTATAACGTATAGCGTATAGCGTATAACGTATAGCGTATAACGTATAACGTATAACGTATAACGTATAACGTGTAACGTGTAACGTGTAACGTGTAACGTATAACGTATAACGTATAACGTATAACGTATAACGTATAACGTATGACGTATAACGTATAACGTATAACGTATAACGTTTAACGTATAACGTATAACGTATAACGTATAACGTATAACGTATAACGTATAACGTATAACGTATCACGTATACGGTATAACGTATAACGTATAACGTATAACGTATAACGTATAACGTATAACGTATAACGTATAACGTATAACGTATAACGTATAACGTATAACGTATAACGTATAACGTATAACGTATAACGTATAACGTATAACGTATAACGTATAACGAATAACGTATAACGTATAACGTATAACGTATAACGTATAACGTATAAAGTATAACGTATAACGTATAACGGATAACGAATAACGCATAACGAATATCGTTTAAGGTGTAACATATAACGTATAAGGTATAACGTATAACGTATAACGTATAACGTATAACGTATAACGTGTAACGTGTAACGTATAACGTATAACGTATAACGTATGACGTATAACGTATAACGTATAACGTATAACGTATAACGTATAACGTATAACGTATAACGTATAACGTATACCGTATAACGTATAACGTATAACGTATAACGTATAACGTATAACGTATAACGTATAACGTATAACGTATAACGTATAACGTATAACGTATAACGTATAACGTATAACGTATAACGTATAACGTATAACGTATAACGTATAACGTATAACGTATAACGTATAACGTATAACGTATAACGTATAACGTATAACGTATAACGTATAACGTATAACGTATAACGTATAACGTATAACGTATAACGTATAACGTATAACGTATAACGTATAACGTATAACGTATAACGTATAACGAATAACGTATAACGTATAACGTATAACGTATAACGTATAACGTATAAAGTATAACGTATAACGTATAACGGATAACGAATAACGCATAACGAATATCGTTTAAGGTGTAACATATAACGTATAAATTATAACGTATAACGTATAACGTATAACGTATAACGTATAACGTGTAACGTGTAACGTATAACGTATAACGTATAACGTATGACGTATAACGTATAACGTATAACGTATAACGTTTAACGTATAACGTATAACGTATAACGTATAACGTATAACGTATAACGTATAACGTATAACGTATCACGTATACGGTATAACGTATAACGTATACGGTATAACGTATAACGTATAACGTATAACGTATAACGTATATAGTATAGCGTATAACGTTTAACGTATAACGTATAACGTATAACGTATAACGTATAGCGTATAACGTATAGCGTATAACGTATAACGTATAACGTATAACGTATAACGTATAACGTATAGCGTATAACGTATAACGTAAAACGTATTTCGTATAACGTATAACATATAACGTATAACGTATAACGGACAACGAATAACGCATAACGAATATCGTTTAAGGTGTAACATATAACGTATAAGGTGTAACGTATAACGCATAACGTATAACGAATAACGTATAACGTATAAGGTGTAACGTATAACGTATAACGTATAACGTATAACGTATAACATATAAGGTGTAACGGATAACGTATAACGTATAACGTATAACGTATAACGTATAACGTATAACGTATAACGTATAACGTATAACGTATAACGTATAACGTATAACGTATAACGTATAACGTATAACGTATAACGTATAACGTATAACGTATAACGTATAGCGTATAGCGTATAACGTATAACGTATAACGTATAACGTATAGCGTATAACGTATACCGTATAACGTATAACTTATAACGTCTAACGTATAACGTATTACGTATAACGTATAACGTATAACGTATAGCGTATAACGTATAACGTATAACGTATAACGTATAACGTATAACGTATAGCGTATAGCGTATAACGTATAGCGTATAACGTATAACGTATAACGTATAACGTATAACGTGTAACGTGTAACGTGTAACGTATAACGTATAACGTATAACGTATAACGTATAACGTATAACGTATAACGTATAACGTATAACGTATATCGTATAACGTATAACGTATCACGTATACGGTATAACGTATAACGTATAACGTATAACGTATAACGTATAGCGTATAACGTTTAACGTATAACGTATCACGTATACGGTATAACGTATAACGTATAACGTATAACGTATAACGTATAACGTATAACGTATAACGTATAACGTATAACGTATAACGTATAACGTATAACGTATAACGTATAACGTATAACGAATAACGTATAACGTATAACGTATAACGTATAACGTATAACGTATAAAGTATAACGTATAACGTATAACGGATAACGAATAACGCATAACGAATATCGTTTAAGGTGTAACATATAACGTATAAGGTATAACGTATAACGTATAACGTATAACGTATAACGTATAACGTGTAACGTGTAACGTATAACGTATAACGTATAACGTATGACGTATAACGTATAACGTATAACGTATAACGTTTAACGTATAACGTATAACGTATAACGTATAACGTATAACGTATAACGTATAACGTATAACGTATCACGTATACGGTATAACGTATAACGTATACGGTATAACGTATAACGTATAACGTATAACGTATAACGTATATAGTATAGCGTATAACGTTTAACGTATAACGTATAACGTATAACGTATAGCGTATAACGTATAGCGTATAACGTATAACGTATAACGTATAACGTATAACGTATAACGTATAGCGTATAACGTATAACGTAAAACGTATTTCGTATAACGTATAACATATAACGTATAACGTATAACGGACAACGAATAACGCATAACGAATATCGTTTAAGGTGTAACATATAACGTATAAGGTGTAACGTATAACGCATAACGTATAACGAATAACGTATAACGTATAAGGTGTAACGTATAACGTATAACGTATAACGTATAACGTATAACATATAAGGTGTAACGGATAACGTATAACGTATAACGTATAACGTATAACGTATAACGTATAACGTATAACGTATAACGTATAACGTATAACGTATAACGTATAACGTATAACGTATAACGTATAACGTATAACGTATAACGTATAACGTATAACGTATAACGTATAGCGTATAGCGTATAACGTATAACGTATAACGTATAACGTATAGCGTATAACGTATACCGTATAACGTATAACTTATAACGTCTAACGTATAACGTATTACGTATAACGTATAACGTATAACGTATAGCGTATAACGTATAACGTATAACGTATAACGTATAACGTATAACGTATAGCGTATAGCGTATAACGTATAGCGTATAACGTATAACGTATAACGTATAACGTATAACGTGTAACGTGTAACGTGTAACGTATAACGTATAACGTATAACGTATAACGTATAACGTATAACGTATAACGTATAACGTATAACGTATATCGTATAACGTATAACGTATCACGTATACGGTATAACGTATAACGTATAACGTATAACGTATAACGTATAGCGTATAACGTTTAACGTATAACGTATCACGTATACGGTATAACGTATAACGTATAACGTATAACGTATAACGTATAACGTATAACGTATAACGTATAACGTATAACGTATAACGTATAACGTATAACGTATAACGTATAACGTATAACGTATAACGTATAACGTATAACGTATAACGTATAACGTATAACGTATAACGTATAACGTATAACGTATAACGTATAACGTATAACGTATAACGTATAACGTATAACGTATAACGTATAACGTATAACGTATAACGTATAACGTATAACGTATAACGTATAACGTATAACGTATAACGTATAACGTATAACGTATAACGTATAACGTATAACGTATAACGTATAACGTATAACGTATAACGTATAACGTATAACGTATAACGTATAACGTATAACGTATAACGTATTACGTATAACGTATAACGTATAACGTATAGCGTATAACGTATAACGTATAACGTATAACGTATAACGTATAACGTATAGCGTATAGCGTATAACGTATAGCGTATAACGTATAACGTATAACGTATAACGTATAACGTGTAACGTGTAACGTATAACGTATAACGTATAACGTATAACGTATAACGTATAACGTATAACGTATAACGTATATCGTATAACGTATAACGTATCACGTATACGGTATAACGTATAACGTATAACGTATAACGTATAACGTATAGCGTATAACGTTTAACGTATAACGTATAGCGTATAACGTATAGCGTATAACGTATAACGTATAACGTATAACGTATAACGTGTAACGTGTAACGTATAACGTATAACGTATAACGTATAACGTATAACGTATAACGTATAACGTATAACGTATATCGTATAACGTATAACGTATCACGTATACGGTATAACGTATAACGTATAACGTATAACGTATAACGTATAGCGTATAACGTTTAACGTATAACGTATCACGTATACGGTATAACGTATAACGTATAACGTATAACGTATAACGTATAACGTATAACGTATAACGTATAACGTATAACGTATAACGTATAACGTATAACGTATAACGTATAACGTATAACGTATAACGTATAACGTATAACGTATAACGTATAACGTATAACGTATAACGTATAACGTATAACGTATAACGTATAACGTATAACGTATAACGTATAACGTATAACGTATAACGTATAACGTATAACGTATAACGTATAACGTATAACGTATAACGTATAACGTATAACGTATAACGTATAACGTATAACGTATAACGTATAACGTATAACGTATAACGTATAACGTATAACGTATAACGTATAACGTATAACGTATAACGTATAACGTATAACGTATAACGTATAACGTATAACGTATAACGTATAACGTATAACGTATAACGTATAACGTATAACGTATAACGTATAACGTATAACGTATAACGTATAACGTATAACGTATAACGTATAACGTATAACGTATAACGTATAACGTATAACGTATAACGTATAACGTATAACGTATAACGTATAACGTATAACGTATAACGTATAACGTATAACGTATAACGTATAACGTATAACGTATAACGTATAACGTATAACGTATAACGTATAACGTATAACGTATAACGTATAACGTATAACGTATAACGTATAACGTATAACGTATAACGTATAACGTATAACGTATAACGTATAACGTATAACGTATAACGTATAACGTATAACGTATAACGTATAACGTATAACGTATAACGTATAACGTATAACGTATAACGTATAACGTATAACGTATAACGTATAACGTATAACGTATAACGTATAACGTATAACGTATAACGTATAACGTATAACGTATAACGTATAACGTATAACGTATAACGTATAACGTATAACGTATAACGTATAACGTATAACGTATAACGTATAACGTATAACGTATAACGTATAACGTATAACGTATAACGTATAACGTATAACGTATAACGTATAACGTATAACGTATAACGTATAACGTATAACGTATAACGTATAACGTATAACGTATAACGTATAACGTATAACGTATAACGTATAACGTATAACGTATAACGTATAACGTATAACGTATAACGTATAACGTATAACGTATAACGTATAACGTATAACGTATAACGTATAACGTATAACGTATAACGTATAACGTATAACGTATAACGTATAACGTATAACGTATAACGTATAACGTATAACGTATAACGTATAACGTATAACGTATAACGTATAACGTATAACGTATAACGTATAACGTATAACGTATAACGTATAACGTATAACGTATAACGTATAACGTATAACGTATAACGTATAACGTATAACGTATAACGTATAACGTATAACGTATAACGTATAACGTATAACGTATAACGTATAACGTATAACGTATAACGTATAACGTATAACGTATAACGTATAACGTATAACGTATAACGTATAACGTATAACGTATAACGTATAACGTATAACGTATAACGTATAACGTATAACGTATAACGTATAACGTATAACGTATAACGTATAACGTATAACGTATAACGTATAACGTATAACGTATAACGTATAACGTATAACGTATAACGTATAACGTATAACGTATAACGTATAACGTATAACGTATAACGTATAACGTATAACGTATAACGTATAACGTATAACGTATAACGTATAACGTATAACGTATAACGTATAACGTATAACGTATAACGTATAACGTATAACGTATAACGTATAACGTATAACGTATAACGTATAACGTATAACGTATAACGTATAACGTATAACGTATAACGTATAACGTATAACGTATAACGTATAACGTATAACGTATAACGTATAACGTATAACGTATAACGTATAACGTATAACGTATAACGTATAACGTATAACGTATAACGTATAACGTATAACGTATAACGTATAACGTATAACGTATAACGTATAACGTATAACGTATAACGTATAACGTATAACGTATAACGTATAACGTATAACGTATAACGTATAACGTATAACGTATAACGTATAACGTATAACGTATAACGTATAACGTATAACGTATAACGTATAACGTATAACGTATAACGTATAACGTATAACGTATAACGTATAACGTATAACGTATAACGTATAACGTATAACGTATAACGTATAACGTATAACGTATAACGTATAACGTATAACGTATAACGTATAACGTATAACGTATAACGTATAACGTATAACGTATAACGTATAACGTATAACGTATAACGTATAACGTATAACGTATAACGTATAACGTATAACGTATAACGTATAACGTATAACGTATAACGTATAACGTATAACGTATAACGTATAACGTATAACGTATAACGTATAACGTATAACGTATAACGTATAACGTATAACGTATAACGTATAACGTATAACGTATAACGTATAACGTATAACGTATAACGTATAACGTATAACGTATAACGTATAACGTATAACGTATAACGTATAACGTATAACGTATAACGTATAACGTATAACGTATAACGTATAACGTATAACGTATAACGTATAACGTATAACGTATAACGTATAACGTATAACGTATAACGTATAACGTATAACGTATAACGTATAACGTATAACGTATAACGTATAACGTATAACGTATAACGTATAACGTATAACGTATAACGTATAACGTATAACGTATAACGTATAACGTATAACGTATAACGTATAACGTATAACGTATAACGTATAACGTATAACGTATAACGTATAACGTATAACGTATAACGTATAACGTATAACGTATAACGTATAACGTATAACGTATAACGTATAACGTATAACGTATAACGTATAACGTATAACGTATAACGTATAACGTATAACGTATAACGTATAACGTATAACGTATAACGTATAACGTATAACGTATAACGTATAACGTATAACGTATAACGTATAACGTATAACGTATAACGTATAACGTATAACGTATAACGTATAACGTATAACGTATAACGTATAACGTATAACGTATAACGTATAACGTATAACGTATAACGTATAACGTATAACGTATAACGTATAACGTATAACGTATAACGTATAACGTATAACGTATAACGTATGACGTATAACGTATAACGTATAACGTATAACGTATAACGTATAACGTATAACGTATGACGTATAACGTATAACGTATGACGTATAACGTATAACGTATAACGTATAACGTATAACGTATGACGTATAACGTATGACGTATAACGTATAACGTATAACGTATGACGTATAACGTATGACGTATAACGTATGACGTATAACGTATAACGTATAACGTATAACGTATAACGTATAACGTATAACGTATAACGTATAACGTATAACGTATAACGTATAACGTATCACGTATAACGGTATAACGTATAACGTATAACGTATAACGTATAACGTATAACGTATCACGTATACGGTATAACGTATAACGTATAACGTATAACGTATAACGTATAACGTATAACGTATAACGTATAACGTATAACGTATAACGTATAACGTATAACGTATAACGTATAACGTATAACGTATAACGTATAACGTATAACGTATAACGTATAACGTATAACGTATAACGTATAACGTATAACGTATAACGTATAACGTATAACGTATAACGTATAACGTATAACGTATAACGTATAACGTATAACGTATAACGTATAACGTATAACAACGTATAACGTATAACGTATAACGTATAACGTATAACGTATAACGTATAACGTATAACGTATAACGTATAACGTATAACGTATAACGTATAACGTATAACGTATAACGTATAACGTATAACGTATAAACGTATAACGTATAACGTATAACGTATAACGTATAACGTATAACGTATAACGTATAACGTATAACGTATAACGTATAACGTATAACGTATAACGTATAACGTATAACGTATAACGTATAACGTATAACGTATAACGTATAACGTATAACGTATAACGTATAACGTATAACGTATAACGTATAACGTATAACGTATAACGTATAACGTATAACGTATAACGTATAACGTATAACGTATAACGTATAACGTATAACGTATAACGTATAACGTATAACGTATAACGTATAACGTATAACGACGTATAACGTATAACGTATAACGTATAACGTATAACGTATAACGTATAACGTATAACGTATAACGTATAACGTATAACGTATAACGTATAACGTATAACGTATAACGTATAACGTATAACGTATAACGTATAACGTATAACGTATAACGTATAACGTATAACGTATAACGTATAACGTATAACGTATAACGTATAACGTATAACGTATAACGTATAACGTATAACGTATTACGTATAACGTATAACGTATTACGTATAGCGTATAACGTATAACGTATAACGTATAACGTATAACGTATAACGTATAACGTATAGCGTATAACGTATAGCGTATAGCGTATAACGTATAGCGTGTAACGTATAACGTATAACGTATAACGTATAACGTATAACGTGTAACGTGTAACGTGTAACGTATAACGTATAACGTATAACGTATAACGTATAACGTATAACGTATAACGTATAACGTATAACGTATAACGTATAACGTATAACGTATAACGTATCACGTATACGGTATAACGTATAACGTATAGCGTATAGCGTATAACGTATAGCGTGTAACGTATAACGTATAACGTGTAACGTATAACGTGTAACGTGTAACGTATAACGTATAACGTATAACGTATAACGTATAACGTATAACGTATAACGTATAACGTATAACGTATAACGTATAACGTATCACGTATACGGTATAACGTATAACGTATAACGTATAGCGTATAACGTTTAACGTATAACGTATAACGTATAACGTATAACGTATAACGTATAACGTATAACGTATAACGTATAACGTATAACGTATAACGTATAACGTATAACGTATAACGTATAACGTATTACGTATAACGTATAACGTATAACGTATAGCGTATAACGTATAACGTATAACGTATAACGTATAACGTATAACGTATAGCGTATAGCGTATAACGTATAGCGTATAACGTATAACGTATAACGTGTAACGTGTAACGTGTAACGTATAACGTATAGCGTATAACGTATAACGTATAACGTGTAACGTGTAACGTGTAACGTATAACGTATAACGTATAACGTATAACGTATAACGTATAACGTATAACGTATAACGTATAACGTATAACGTATAACGTATAACGTATAACGTATAACGTATAACGTATAACGTATAACGTATAACGTATAACGTATAACGTATAACGTATAACGTATAACGTATAACGTATAACGTATAACGTATAACGTATAACGTATAACGTATAACGTATAACGTATAACGTATAACGTATAACGTATAACGTATAACGTATAACGTATAACGTATAACGTATAACGTATAACGTATAACGTATAACGTATAACGTATAACGTATAACGTATAACGTATAACGTATAACGTATAACGTATAACGTATAACGTATAACGTATAACGTATAACGTATAACGTATAACGTATAACGTATAACGTATAACGTATAACGTATAACGTATAACGTATAACGTATAACGTATAACGTATAACGTATAACGTATAACGTATAACGTATAACGTATAACGTATAACGTATAACGTATAACGTATAACGTATAACGTATAACGTATAACGTATAACGTATAACGTATAACGTATAACGTATAACGTATAACGTATAACGTATAACGTATAACGTATAACGTATAACGTATAACGTATAACGTATAACGTATAACGTATAACGTATAACGTATAACGTATAACGTATAACGTATAACGTATAACGTATAACGTATAACGTATAACGTATAACGTATAACGTATAACGTATAACGTATAACGTATAACGTATAACGTATAACGTATAACGTATAACGTATAACGTATAACGTATAACGTATAACGTATAACGTATAACGTATAACGTATAACGTATAACGTATAACGTATAACGTATAACGTATAACGTATAACGTATAACGTATAACGTATAACGTATAACGTATAACGTATAACGTATAACGTATAACGTATAACGTATAACGTATAACGTATAACGTATAACGTATAACGTATAACGTATAACGTATAACGTATAACGTATAACGTATAACGTATAACGTATAACGTATAACGTATAACGTATAACGTATAACGTATAACGTATAACGTATAACGTATAACGTATAACGTATAACGTATAACGTATAACGTATAACGTATAACGTATAACGTATAACGTATAACGTATAACGTATAACGTATAACGTATAACGTATAACGTATAACGTATAACGTATAACGTATAACGTATAACGTATAACGTATAACGTATAACGTATAACGTATAACGTATAACGTATAACGTATAACGTATAACGTATAACGTATAACGTATAACGTATAACGTATAACGTATAACGTATAACGTATAACGTATAACGTATAACGTATAACGTATAACGTATAACGTATAACGTATAACGTATAACGTATAACGTATAACGTATAACGTATAACGTATAACGTATAACGTATAACGTATAACGTATAACGTATAACGTATAACGTATAACGTATAACGTATAACGTATAACGTATAACGTATAACGTATAACGTATAACGTATAACGTATAACGTATAACGTATAACGTATAACGTATAACGTATAACGTATAACGTATAACGTATAACGTATAACGTATAACGTATAACGTATAACGTATAACGTATAACGTATAACGTATAACGTATAACGTATAACGTATAACGTATAACGTATAACGTATAACGTATAACGTATAACGTATAACGTATAACGTATAACGTATAACGTATAACGTATAACGTATAACGTATAACGTATAACGTATAACGTATAACGTATAACGTATAACGTATACCGTATAACGTATAACGTATAACGTATAACGTATAACGTATAACGTATAACGTATAACGTATAACGTATAACGTATAACGTATAACGTATAACGTATAACGTATAACGTATAACGTATAACGTATAACGTATGACGTATAACGTATAACGTATAACGTATAACGTATAACGTATAACGTATAACGTATAACGTATGACGTATAACGTATAACGTATAACGTATAACGTATAACGTATAACGTATAACGTATAACGAATAACGTATAACGTATAACGTATAACGTATAACGTATAAAGTATAACGTATAACGTATAACGGATAACGAATAACGCATAACGAATATCGTTTAAGGTGTAACATATAACGTATAAGGTATAACGTATAACGTATAACGTATAACGTATAACGTATAACGTATAACGTATAACGTGTAACGTGTAACGTATAACGTATAACGTATAACGTATGACGTATAACGTATAACGTATAACGTATAACGTTTAACGTATAACGTATAACGTATAACGTATAACGTATAACGTATAACGTATAACGTATAACGTATCACGTATACGGTATAACGTATAACGTATACGGTATAACGTATAACGTATAACGTATAACGTATAACGTATATAGTATAGCGTATAACGTTTAACGTATAACGTATAACGTATAACCTATAACGTATAGCGTATAACGTATAGCGTATAACGTATAACGTATAACGTATAACGTATAACGTATAACGTATAACGTATAGCGTATAACGTATAACGTAAAACGTATTTCGTATAACGTATAACATATAACGTATAACGTATAACGGACAACGAATAACGCATAACGAATATCGTTTAAGGTGTAACATATAACGTATAAGGTGTAACGTATAACGCATAACGTATAACGAATAACGTATAACGTATAAGGTGTAACGTATAACGTATAACGTATAACGTATAACGTATAACGTATAACATATAAGGTGTAACGGATAACGTATAACGTATAACGTATAACGTATAACGTATAACGTATAACGTATAACGTATAACGTATAACGTATAACGTATAACGTATAACGTATAACGTATAACGTATAACGTATAACGTATAACGTATAACGTATAACGTATAACGTATAACGTATAACGTATAGCGTATAGCGTATAACGTATAACGTATAACGTATAACGTATAGCGTATAACGTATACCGTATAACGTATAACTTATAACGTCTAACGTATAACGTATTACGTATAACGTATAACGTATAACGTATAGCGTATAACGTATAACGTATAACGTATAACGTATAACGTATAACGTATAACGTATAACGTATAGCGTATAGCGTATAACGTATAGCGTATAACGTATAACGTATAACGTATAACGTATAACGTGTAACGTATAACGTATAACGTATAACGTATAACGTATAACGTATAACGTATAACGTATAACGTATATCGTATAACGTATAACGTATCACGTATACGGTATAACGTATAACGTATAACGTATAACGTATAACGTATAGCGTATAACGTTTAACGTATAACGTATCACGTATACGGTATAACGTATAACGTATAACGTATAACGTATAACGTATAACGTATAACGTATAACGTATAACGTATAACGTATAACGTATAACGTATAACGTATAACGTATAACGTATAACGTATAACGTATAACGTATAACGTATAACGTATAACGTATAACGTATAACGTATAACGTATAACGTATAACGTATAACGTATAACGTATAACGTATAACGTATAACGTATAACGTATAACGTATAACGTATAACGTATAACGTATAACGTATAACGTATAACGTATAACGTATAACGTATAACGTATAACGTATAACGTATAACGTATAACGTATAACGTATAACGTATAACGTATAACGTATAACGTATAACGTATAACGTATAACGTATAACGTATTACGTATAACGTATAACGTATAACGTATAGCGTATAACGTATAACGTATAACGTATAACGTATAACGTATAACGTATAGCGTATAGCGTATAACGTATAGCGTATAACGTATAACGTATAACGTATAACGTATAACGTATAACGTATAACGTATAACGTATTACGTATAACGTATAACGTATAACGTATAGCGTATAACGTATAACGTATAACGTATAACGTATAACGTATAACGTATAGCGTATAGCGTATAACGTATAGCGTATAACGTATAACGTATAACGTATAACGTATAACGTGTAACGTGTAACGTATAACGTGTAACGTATAACGTATAACGTATAACGTATAACGTATAACGTATAACGTATATCGTATAACGTATAACGTATCACGTATACGGTATAACGTATAACGTATAACGTATAACGTATAACGTATAGCGTATAACGTTTAACGTATAACGTATCACGTATACGGTATAACGTATAACGTATAACGTATAACGTATAACGTATACGGTATAACGTATAACGTATAACGTATAACGTATAACGTATAACGTATAACGTATAACGTATAACGTATAACGTATAACGTATAACGTATAACGTATAAGGTGTAACGTATAACGTATAACGTATAACGTATAACGTATAACGTATAACATATAAGGTGTAACGGATAACGTATAACGTATAACGTATAACGTATAACGTATAACGTATAACGTATAACGTATAACGTATAACGTATAACGTATAACGTATAACGTATAACGTATAACATATAAGGTGTAACGGATAACGTATAACGTATAACGTATAACGTATAACGTATAACGTATAACGTATAACGTATAACGTATAACGTATAACGTATAACGTATAACGTATAACGTATAACGTATAACGTATAACGTATAACGTATAACGTATAACGTCTAACGTATAACGTATTACGTATAACGTATAACGTATAACGTATAGCGTATAACGTATAACGTATAACGTATAACGTATAACGTATAACGTATAACGTATAACGTATAGCGTATAGCGTATAACGTATAGCGTATAACGTATAACGTATAACGTATAACGTATAACGTGTAACGTATAACGTATAACGTATAACGTATAACGTATAACGTATAACGTATAACGTATAACGTATATCGTATAACGTATAACGTATCACGTATACGGTATAACGTATAACGTATAACGTATAACGTATAACGTATAGCGTATAACGTTTAACGTATAACGTATCACGTATACGGTATAACGTATAACGTATAACGTATAACGTATAACGTATAACGTATAACGTATAACGTATAACGTATAACGTATAACGTATAACGTATAACGTATAACGTATAACGTATAACGTATAACGTATAACGTATAACGTATAACGTATAACGTATAACGTATAACGTATAACGTATAACGTATAACGTATAACGTATAACGTATAACGTATAACGTATAACGTATAACGTATAACGTATTACGTATAACGTATAACGTATAACGTATAGCGTATAACGTATAACGTATAACGTATAACGTATAACGTATAACGTATAGCGTATAGCGTATAACGTATAGCGTATAACGTATAACGTATAACGTATAACGTATAACGTGTAACGTGTAACGTATAACGTGTAACGTATAACGTATAACGTATAACGTATAACGTATAACGTATAACGTATATCGTATAACGTATAACGTATCACGTATACGGTATAACGTATAACGTATAACGTATAACGTATAACGTATAGCGTATAACGTTTAACGTATAACGTATCACGTATACGGTATAACGTATAACGTATAACGTATAACGTATAACGTATACGGTATAACGTATAACGTATAACGTATAACGTATAACGTATAACGTATAACGTATAACGTATAACGTATAACGTATAACGTATAACGTATAACGTATAACGTATAACGTATAACGTATAACGTATAACGTATAACGTATAACGTATAACGTATAACGTATAACGTATAACGTATAACGTATAACGTATAACGTATAACGTATAACGTATAACGTATAACGTATAACGTATAACGTATAACGTATAACGTATAACGTATAACGTATAACGTATAACGTATAACGTATAACGTATAACGTATAACGTATAACGTATAACGTATAACGTATAACGTATAACGTATAACGTATAACGTATAACGTATAACGTATAACGTATAACGTATAACGTATAACGTATAACGTATAACGTATAACGTATAACGTATAACGTATAACGTATAACGTATAACGTATAACGTATAACGTATAACGTATAACGTATAACGTATAACGTATAACGTATAACGTATAACGTATAACGTATAACGTATAACGTATAACGTATAACGTATAACGTATAACGTATAACGTATAACGTATAACGTATAACGTATAACGTATAACGTATAACGTATAACGTATAACGTATAACGTATAACGTATAACGTATAACGTATAACGTATAACGTATAACGTATAACGTATAACGTATAACGTATAACGTATAACGTATAACGTATAACGTATAACGTATAACGTATAACGTATAACGTATAACGTATAACGTATAACGTATAACGTATTCCGTATAACGTATAACGTATAACGTATAACGTATAACGTATAACGTATAACGTATAACGTATAACGTATAACGTATAACGTATAACGTATAACGTATAACGTATAACGTATAACGTATAACGTATGACGTATAACGTATAACGTATAACGTATAACGTATAACGTATAACGTATAACGTATAACGAATAACGTATAACGTATAACGTATAACGTATAACGTATAAAGTATAACGTATAACGTATAACGGATAACGAATAACGCATAACGAATATCGTTTAAGGTGTAACATATAACGTATAAGGTATAACGTATAACGTATAACGTATAACGTATAACGTATAACGTATAACGTGTAACGTGTGACGTATAACGTATAACGTATAACGTATGACGTATAACGTATAACGTATAACGTATAACGTATAACGTATAACGTATAACGTATAACGTATCACGTATACGGTATAACGTATAACGTATACGGTATAACGTATAACGTATAACGTATAACGTATAACGTATATAGTATAGCGTATAACGTTTAACGTATAACGTATAACGTATAACGTATAACGTATAGCGTATAACGTATAGCGTATAACGTATAACGTATAACGTATAACGTATAACGTATAACGTATAACGTATAGCGTATAACGTATAACGTAAAACGTATTTCGTATAACGTATAACATATAACGTATAACGTATAACGGACAACGAATAACGCATAACGAATATCGTTTAAGGTGTAACATATAACGTATAAGGTGTAACGTATAACGCATAACGTATAACGAATAACGTATAACGTATAAGGTGTAACGTATAACGTATAACGTATAACGTATAACGTATAACATATAAGGTGTAACGGATAACGTATAACGTATAACGTATAACGTATAACGTATAACGTATAACGTATAACGTATAACGTATAACGTATAACGTATAACGTATAACGTATAACGTATAACGTATAACGTATAACGTATAACGTATAACGTATAACGTATAACGTATAACGTATAACGTATAACGTATAACGTATAGCGTATAGCGTATAACGTATAACGTATAACGTATAACGTATAGCGTATAACGTATACCGTATAACGTATAACTTATAACGTCTAACGTATAACGTATTACGAATAACGTATAACGTATAACGTATAGCGTATAACGTATAACGTATAACGTATAAACGTATAGCGTATAACGTATAACGTATAACGTATAACGTATAACGTATAACGTATAACGTATAGCGTATAGCGTATAACGTATAGCGTATAACGTATAACGTATAACGTATAACGTATAACGTGTAACGTGTAACGTATAACGTATAACGTATAACGTATAACGTATAACGTATATCGTATAACGTATAACGTATCACGTATACGGTATAACGTATAACGTATAACGTATAACGTATAACGTATAGTGTATAACGTTTAACGTATAACGTATAACGTATAACGTATAACGTATAACGTATAACGTATAACGTATAACGTATAACGTATAACGTATAACGTATAACGTATAACGTATAACGTATAACGTATAACGTATAACGTATAACGTATAACGTATAACGTATAACGTATAACGTATAACGTATAACGTATAACGTATAACGTATAACGTATAACGTATAACGTATAACGTATAACGTATAACGTATAACGTATAACGTATAACGTACTATAACGTATAACGTATAACGTATAACGTATAACGTATAACGTATAACGTATAACGTATAACGTATAACGTATAACGTATAACGTATAACGTATAACGTATAACGTATAACGTATAACGTATAACGTATAACGTATAACGTATAACGTATAACGTATAACGTATAACGTATAACGTATAACGTATAACGTATAACGTATAACGTATAACGTATAACGTATAACGTATAACGTATAACGTATAACGTATAACGTATAACGTATATAACGTATAACGTATATCGTATAACGTATAACGTATAACGTATAACGTATAACGTATAACGTATAACGTATAACGTATAACGTATAACGTATAACGTATAACGTATAACGTATAACGTATAACGTATAACGTATAACGTATAACGTATAACGTATAACGTATAACGTATAACGTATAACGTATAACGTATAACGTATAACGTATAACGTATAACGTATAACGTATAACGTATAACGTATAACGTATAACGTATAACGTATAACGTATAACGTATAACGTATAACGTATAACGTATAACGTATAACGTATAACGTATAACGTATAACGTATAACGTATAACGTATAACGTATAACGTATAACGTATAACGTATAACGTATAACGTATAACGTATAACGTATAACGTATAACGTATAACGTATAACGTATAACGTATAACGTATAACGTATAACGTATAACGTATAACGTATAACGTATAACGTATAACGTATAACGTATAACGTATAACGTATAACGTATAACGTATAACGTATAACGTATAACGTATAACGTATAACGTATAACGTATAACGTATAACGTATAACGTATAACGTATAACGTATAACGTATAACGTATAACGTATAACGTATAACGTATAACGTATAACGTATAAACGTATAACGTATTACGTATAACGTATAACGTATAACGTATAACGTATAACGTATTACGTATAACGTATAACGTATAACGTATAACGTATAACGTATAACGTATAACGTATAACGTATAACGTATAACGTATAACGTATAACGTATAACGTATAACGTATAACGTATAACGTATAACGTATAACGTATAACGTATAACGTACAACGTATAACGTATAACGTATAACGTATAACGTATAACGTATAACGTACAAGGTGTAACGTATAACGTATAACGTATAACGTATAACGTATAACGTATAACGTATAACGTATAACGTATAAGGTGTAACGTATAAGGTGTAACGTATAACGTATAACGTATAACGTATAACGTATAACATATAAGGTGAAACGGATAACGTATAACGTATAGCGTATCGCGTATAACGTATAACGTATAACGTATAACGTATAACGTATAACGTATAACGTATAACGTATAACGTATAACGTATAACGTATAACGTATAACGTATAACGTAAGTAAACGTATAACGTATAACGTATAACGTATAACGTATAACGTATAACGTATAACGTATAACGTATAACGTATAACGTATAACGTATAACGTATAACGTATAACGTATAACGTATAACGTATAACGTATAACGTATAACGTATAACGTATAACGTATAACGTATAACGTATAACGTATAACGTATAACGTATAACGTATAACGTATAACGTATACGTATACGTATAACGTATAACGTATAACGTATAACGTATAACGCATAACGTGTAACGTATAACGTATATAACGTATAACGTATAACGTATAACGTATAGCGTATAACGTATAACGTATAACGTATAACGTATAACGTATAGCGTATAGCGTATAACGTATAACGTATACGTATAACGTATTACGTATAACGTATAACGTATAACGTATAACGTATAACGTATAACGTATAACGTATAACGTATAACGTATAACGTATAACGTATAACGTATAACGTATAACGGATAACGAATAACGCATAACGAATATCGTTTAAGGTGTAACGTATAACGTATAACGTATAACGTATAACGTATAACGTATAACGTATAACGTATAGCGTATAGCGTATAACGAAAAGCGTATAACGTATAACGTATAACGTATAACGTATAACGTATAACGGATAACGAATAACGCATAACGAATATCGTTTAAGGTGTAACATATAACGTATAAGGTGTAACGTATAACGCATAACGTATAACGAATAACGTATAACGTATAAGGTGTAACGTATAAGGTGTAACGTATAACGTATAACGTATAACGTATAACGTATAACATATAAGGTGAAACGGATAACGTATAACGTATAGCGTATCGCGTATAACGTATAACGTATAACGTATAACGTATAACGTATAACGTATAACGTATAACGTATAACGTATAACGTATAACGTATAACGTATAACGTAATAACGTATAACGTATAACGTAACGTATAACGTATAACGTATAACGTATAACGTATAACGTATAACGTATAACGTATAACGTATAACGTATAACGTATAACGTATAACGTATAACGTATAACGTATAACGTATAACGTATAACGTATAACGTATAACGTATAACGTATAACGTATAACGTATAACGTATAACGTATAACGTATAACGTATAACGTATAACGTATAACGTATAACGTATAACGTATAACGTATAACGTATAACGTATAACGTATAACGTATAACGTATAACGTATAACGTATAACGTATAACGTATAACGTATAACGTATAACGTATAACGTATAACGTATAACGTATAACGTATAACGTATAACGTATAACGTATAACGTATAACGTATAACGTATAACGTATAACGTATAACGTATAACGTATAACGTATAACGTATAACGTATAACGTATAAACGTATAACGTATAACGTATAACGTATAACGTATAACGTATAACGTATAACGTATAACGTATAACGTATAACGTATAACGTATAACGTATAACGTATAACGTATAACGTATAACGTATAACGTATAACGTATAACGTATAACGTATAACGTATAACGTATAACGTATAACGTATAACGTATAACGTATAACGTATAACGTATAACGTATAACGTATAACGTATAACGTATAACGTATAACGTATAACGTATAACGTATAACGTATAACGTATAACGTATAACGTATAACGTAGTATAACGTATAACGTATAACGTATAACGTATAACGTATAACGTATAACGTATAACGTATAACGTATAACGTATAACGTATAACGTATAACGTATAACGTATAACGTATAACGTATAACGTATAACGTATAACGTATAACGTATAACGTATAACGTATAACGTATAACGTATAACGTATAACGTATAACGTATAACGTATAACGTATAACGTATAACGTATA
Organism: Lasioglossum calceatum; assembly: GCA_963966675.1. Taxonomy (NCBI): domain Eukaryota; kingdom Metazoa; phylum Arthropoda; class Insecta; order Hymenoptera; family Halictidae; genus Lasioglossum; species Lasioglossum calceatum. The sequence goes on from CAXAAD010000028.1 coordinate 24,355, forward strand.
ACGTATAACGTATAACGTATAACGTATAACGTATAACGTATAACGTATAACGTATAACGTATAACGTATAACGTATAACGTATAACGTATAACGTATAACGTATAACGTATAACGTATAACGTATAACGTATAACGTATAACGTATAACGTATAACGTATAACGTATAACGTATAACGTATAACGTATAACGTATAACGTATAACGTATAACGTATAACGTATAACGTATAACGTATAACGTATAACGTATAACGTATAACGTATAACGTATAACGTATAACGTATAACGTATAACGTATAACGTATAACGTATAACGTATAACGTATAACGTATAACGTATAACGTATAACGTATAACGTATAACGTATAACGTATAACGTATAACGTATAACGTATACGTATAACGTATAACGTATAACGTATAACGTATAACGTATAACGTATAACGTATAACGTATAACGTATAACGTATAACGTATAACGTATAACGTATAACGTATAACGTATAACGTATAACGTATAACGTATAACGTATAACGTATAACGTATAACGTATAACGTATAACGTATAACGTATAACGTATAACGTATAACGTATAACGTATAACGTATAACGTATAACGTATAACGTATAACGTATAACGTATAACGTATAACGTATAACGTATAACGTATAACGTATAACGTATAAACGTATAACGTATAACGTATAACGTATAACGTATAACGTATAACGTATAACGTATAACGTATAACGTATAACGTATAACGTATAACGTATAACGTATAACGTATAACGTATAACGTATAACGTATAACGTATAACGTATAACGTATAACGTAAACGTATAACGTATAACGTATAACGTATAACGTATAACGTATAACGTATAACGTATAACGTATAACGTATAACGTATAACGTATAACGTATAACGTATAACGTATAACGTATAACGTATAACGTATAACGTATAACGTATGACGTATAACGTATGACGTATAACGTATAACGTATAACGTATAACGTAT